>JARJDV010012004.1:0-37478 GCA_030264675.1 Anaulacaspis nigra | reverse complement strand
CTGCTTCTTGGAGATGTTTACTGAACGTTAAATTTCTATCGAGCGTGATCCCAAGTATCTGATGTGGTCTTTTATCTTAATCGACATGTTTTGGAACTTTATTTCTATTGCTTCAAACCTTTTTCTGCCAGTCAGCATGGCCGCCTCCGTTTTTTTGGGGCGCCACTTCTAGTCCTTTTTGTCGCAGCCAGACTGCGATGCGCTCTAACGTTTGTTTTAAGAAATAATTTTAGGTTCAATTTAAATATATAAAAATTATAAACTTTCTTTTTGTATATAATAGTTTATCGAAATTATATAATAGTTCCAAATCTAATCAATTATTAGCACACTAATGTTTCATAGTGGTTGTAACGATGCTCATGAAGACCTTTCAGTAGTAGTAACATTAATATCTTGCTAAGTGAGAAACGCATGACGAATAGGTACCGGAAATCGAAAGTCGTAAAGTATTCAAATGTTAAGTTGGTGAGCGTGAGTGAAGAGAGGAGCACGCAGCGTGGTGGAACACACGGGGGCGGCAAGGGTACTGGGCCCTTTGAGTTCTATGAATGACGGATCACCAAATCTTACTGAACCATACAATTAGGCTCACGGGCTGTGCGTACACTACAGGAATTGCAACACAAAACAATCAATCACCTCGATGAGCCACTATCATTTTTCCACTGTATGAATCCTAGTGTTGTAAATCAGCGAACACCCCTTGATTAAAAATATTAAAAATAAAAAAATATATATATATAAATAAAAATTAAAAAATTTAAGTATAAATATTTATGCTGTAAATATTCTTAAGTGAGTCACGCGGTCTCCATATAAACGTGCATTTTCACTCATTTGTCTATTTTTGTGTTGTAAAACTTGAAGCAATTTTGACGTATTTGTCGCAATAAAATTATAGAAGTGAGAACGTTAAATTCTAAAGAAATTAATATAAAAACAACGCACAATAGTTTTCGAAAAAAATGGCTACTCTAATTTATGTAATGAAACAGTTCTTACTTGTTTTTTTCGTTCTACATACTGTAAGCTCGTCCATATTCAGATGAAACGCTGATTAAATCTGTAATTTGTTAAAGATTTTCGGTCTAATGGTTTTGTGTGGAGGCACTGCATATTTGATGGTCATTCCCACAATTAACAGATTTGGTTTTAACACAGGCGCTTTAAATGCACTTGCAATTTTCTTCATTATCTTCGGTATCCTATGTATTGTAACTGTCTGTTTTGGATGTTATGGCCTTTTTCGAGAATCGTTTCGTTATCTCTTAGTGGTAAGGAATATCAATTTCACGTGGTAATCCAGTCCTTCAACAATAATTGTGTTAATAGATCTCTATAATATTAGCCGTTGGTTGGGTATTCCAATGCTACAATTTAATACATTATTTATTAGGAAGCTATGAAATGATTCGCAAAGAAGACAAACCCATTATCAAAAATAGATTAATGCAGAATGATACATCTAGGGATTTAGAAGTGCTTCAATCAGCAGTAAGTATCATTATTCTTTCATTAATATCTATTCTTATGCTATATTAAAGTTTAGATGTTGCGGGTTTGATTCGCCTAACGATTGGAAGGATTACGGTTACAAACAAGTACCAGAAACTTGTTGCTATAATGTGCAATTAAAAAATGAGAAAACAAATAGCGAATGCACAAAGCATTACCAACACAAGCGTTTCATGTATCCTGATGGCTGTTACGAGATACTTAACGCATCATACAAAAAACGCAGTAGAATCTTGGCTATCGCGTTTATTGTCGTCGTAGTTATAGAGGTGACTATGTAGAATTTCTTAACTATGTACATATTAATTTTATGTGCTTATTTACAGACGATGGGAGTTGCATTTGCTTTCGCATTAACATTTCTTATCAGAAAAAGGAACTTGGCTGAAGGACCTCCTATCGCATACATAATTATGAACTAGTTTTAATTATTAGTTCACAAATTCATCGTAAATTCCTAAAAATCTGGACACATATTGTGTAAACTTATTACAGATGGCCATAGTTTTTTTAAGCCAACATAAAAATCTTTATGATATAATTAAACTTTGTCCAAAATAATGATTATTAATCATTCTTCGTAAAATCAACATGAAATAAGAATATTTATAATAAAAATATATAAATAAACATAAAAAGTATTTTAGGAAAACAATACAGTTGGTTATCTCATCCGGAACATTAGGAAGAATTGGCTATACTAGTACGGGATAGATGACCAGTGTTAAAATTACCTTTTCTCTTTCTTTTCCCATTAGATTTTAGTTGTTTAAGTAAACTTTACTTGAGTTTCGAGTGATTTATACATCGTTAGAGTTGGAGCTTAGATAGCCAAATAACATGGTAATCTAAATACGAATGCATATGGCCCACCTTGTATAGGAGAGATATTCATATCGAATCTTAAAGCAACTATAAACAAACTTGTAGCCATTTCGGAACATTTTGATCAGCTGTTATTTCCGAGTACTATTCGCATCGAATTAACAGAATATTATCTAGCCAATATCTCTCCAGTAGGCCCAGCCCTAATGGATTTACTTGTAGTATAATTCTTGGCTAAAACACTTTTTGTATACAATAGCTAATCAAAATTCAATACTAGTTCTATATATGATCAATTATTGGTACACCAGTGCTTCATAGCGGTTATAACGATGCTCATAACCGCCATAAGGAACATAGAGGCATTTATGTGACGGATGGATCTATAAATGAACATCGTTTAGTAATCGTTTAGTAGCATTAATTATTAAAGATGTATACCTTGCCAACGGTTAAAGTGCCATTGTGTCTTGCACGTCCGACAAAATACTGTTCGCCACAACCATCATGTCCTGCGGGAACTGCACCACAAGGAACAACTCCCTCGCTCACCGGTACCCAGGTCATGGAGCGTTCGCATAATACGTCCACATTACACACACTGTGTTCCTTTCCAGCGTGACATACATAAGCATCACCTCTACTTGGAATAACTTTTGCAGGCATTGGAATCGAATTATAGTATCCTTGACCAACATAAATGTCACCACCATTTGAATCACACCCACCTTTTACGGCGCCTTTAGGCATACTTCTCAAATTTGAAACTCGAACCCAATGATAACCTGCCACTAAAGTGAATAAATATTTAAATTAAAACTTAATAATTTTATTACCTGAAGCCATTGTAAATTGTTTGATTGATTCAAACTGTTTTCAGAGCGTAAGGTAAACTGAGTTGTAAAATCAGAGATCAAGATTTATATAACTGTTGCAATATAAAAATTATTACATTAAACCAAATGATTCATAAATATTTTGTGTTTTCATAGGTGTAATATGCTTACTCAATGATTAAATAAACTTAAAATTATCTTATCTGGATAATCAAATGTGAATGTGTTTATGGGGAGACCATTTTAACATCAACGTTAATCATTCAAGTGATTTATTATTTGATTTTTAGGAACAAATCATGATTTTGTCAACTTATAATTAACATTAATTAATATTCAATGATGTTAGTTGATTGGTTGGTTGAGAGTGGCCGCTTCCGGACACTTAGGCCGCCATGGGCTCATTATTCAATTCAATGACGTTACTAATAGATATTCCAAGAAAGTCCCTTTTTCTGATAAGAGATGCTAATGAGAAAGCAAATGCAACTCCGATCGTCTGTAAATAAACACATAAAATTAATATGTACTTTCATAGAATTCGTAAAATTATTAGGTTTAAAAAGTTAAGACATTCTATATAACCACCTCTATAACTAGGACGACAATAAGGGCGATGGTTATAATTCTACTACGCTTTTTGTAAATTAAATTAAATTTCTCATAACAACCAACAGGATGCATAAATGGTTTGTTCCAGTAATAGTCCATACATTGGCTATTATTTTTTTCATCTTTTAATCGCTGCTTATAGCAACAACTTTCTGGCACAGTTTTGTAACCGTACTTCTTCCAATCTTTGGGCGAATCAAATCCGCAACATTGAAACTAAAATAGACAACATAAAAATAGATAATATTTTTAATGAAATAATAAAAATACTTACTAGTGCTTGAATCAGTACTAAATTCTTTGAGACATGTTTATTCTTCATTAATTTATCTTTCACAATGGCTTTGTTTTCGTCGCTCAGTATATTATGGCTTCCTAATATATATTGTATTAAGCTGCAGCTGTCGAATATCCAACAAATTGTCAATATTAAAGAGATCTATTAACACAAGTATTATTTAAAAATTGGGTTACGTCTTGAAAATTAGTAATCTTACTACTAAGAGACAACGAAACGACTCTCGAAAAATGGCATAACATCCAAACCAGACAGTTAGAATAGTTATAATACCGAATATAACGAAATATATTGCGAGTGCTTTTAAAGCGGATGTCATAAGACCAAATCTGCTTATTGCAGGGATAGCGAATAAAAATATGGTACCTCCACAAATAACTATCATACCGAAAATCTTAAACAATTACAGATGAACATGTGCTTGATACGATTGTTGATATGCTTACAGTATGTAGAATGAAGAATGTAACTAAGAAGAGTTTTATTACATAAATCAGTTTAGCCATTTTATTTCAAAACTACTATACGTTGTTTTTGTATTAATTTCTTTAGAATTTATCCCCTTACTGCCATAATTTCGCTGTCACAAACACGTCATAATTACGTCTTGTTTCACGTCACTTTCACGCGGTAGCCCCAACCTCTTGGGGCTACCGCAAGTAACGCGGATCATTGATGTCTTGTATTGCGAGTCTTGAAAAGCCTTAAGTAGTGGGCCTGAGTGTATCCACAGAACATAAACTTTTAATCATTTACGTTTACCGTTTTCCGACGCCTATTTGCCATGGTTTTCTGACTTCCGAGTTTCCGTCTTGCAGTCCTGTCGTCTCCATTTGCGTGTTAATTCCTCTCTTCGGCTTCTTGTATCTTTTCCTTTTCCCAAAAACCCAGTGTGTCCAATTCATCATTTTACGGAGGGTTCTTACTTCGCACAGGTGGATTGAGGTACACATACTATATTACCGTAATTCCCGTACATAAGACCCGACCTTTTACCTAGAAAAAAGGACTTATATTCAAAGTGGTCATACAGTGTGATGGTACATTTGATCCAAAAATTAAACTTAAAGACATCGTCTTCTCAATATACTATCCCTAAATGTATATTTTTCGTTTAGCACTAAATATTGTTAGCATAAGTTATGTTAACTACAAACGAAGATTATAATCTGAAAATTACTTTTATAATAAACTTCTACGTTCACAAGGTATGTCATTTTACTTTTTACTGCTACTGTCACTAAACAATCTTTATTTATAGACCTACGGTGCGCCGCGGCAGTCATGAGTATGGTTATAACCGATATGGCGCATTATTATACCAATAATTAATTAAATCGTTTTCAATTGATTCAAATATGTTGATAACTTTAGGAGTTGAAACATATTTGCGTTAGTTTGAATTTGTTTTTTACGCGCGAGTTTTATTTCATTAATACTACACCAGCTTTGCAAGGCGTTCCGAGCGCCGTCTGGAGCAACGGCCAATTTTATCGTGTCATATTTGGGGTTAGGTTGCCATTGTGATCAGCAGTTAGCTAGATATTCCCGCTGTAGACTGGGATTTAATCCAACACGCGGTTAATACTATATCAATAAGGATTAATAGGTGCTTATCCAATTAAAGTGTGCGCAGAAGATGACGCTCAATACACAATACGAGGCCATCGGCAAGAACTTCGTGCAAACGTACTATGCTCTGTTCGACGATCCAACTCAGCGTCCCAACTTAGTTAATATGTACAATGTGAGTTTGAAGTCCTTCAAAAAGACCAATTAGCCAAATTCTACTAGTTTAAGTAATAGCCATAACTTCACGACGCATGTATTGTATAATGGGATTTGTCTTGTAGGTAGAAAGTTCATTTATGACCTTTGAAGGCACACAGCTCCAGGGTTCACAAAAAATTATGGAGAAGTTGACGGTGAGTGCATCAAAATTCTCAGATATTTAATGATGCTAATACATAATTGTTTCAGTCGCTATCATTTCAAACTATAAATCGGGTAATTACTGCAGTAGACTCACAGCCAATGTATGATGGTGGAGTCCTAATCAATGTGCTAGGCAGGCTACAGGTAATTATAACTTTAATGTTTAGTTATTCTGCTTCTTGGGCGATGATATTGTTAGACGTATTATTGGGGTCAATGGCAATTTGAAATCAATAATCATTAATTCTGATTATTGTCCAGACTGATGAAGATATACCTCATGCATATGTGCAAACATTTGTACTGAGTCCTATTGAAGGCAGCTTTTTTATTCAGCATGACACATTTCGTCTAGTTCTTCATGATACAATTTAGTATGTATATACAAATCATTTTGTATTTTGGGCCAGCCTAGTGAATGCCTCATAGAACGCTAACTGTGACTAATAGTTACTTTAGACGCTTCTTTGCATTGACAATTAATATTTCTGACTTTCTAATTTCCTGCCAAGTATCTTCATTTGCCGAATTATTAGTTTTTAACTTTTCTTGATTATAAATTTATCGTAATTTAAACCGGCAACCGTTTAGTAATTGTTTAAATTTATGGCGTTTGCCCAAAAAGTGTGACAATAAGATCCTGACGGCGTGATGAACGCTGATTGGCTGATAATTTATTGCAAATCCATTATGGCCGCTTTTATGGCACTTACGTGTATGGTAACTAAGGAGTCCGAAGCGCGTCCTTAGCAACCGTGACATAGAAATATATCGCGATTTTTCTTTGATCCCCATAAGTACATGCTCCTCCTAATATGAATTACATGCACCGTTTAGTTTCTTAACTATTCAATTGTCTCTCAATTTTGTTGTTCTGTTCTTCTGCTCCCTAAAAGAGCTTAGTGCTTTCCAGCTGAAAATAATTCTACAGAGAAATTAATATATGTTGTTGCAATTTTCTAGGCAGATGAAGATCCGCCCCATGCATACTCACAAGTGTTCGTATTAAAGCCTCAAGGCAACTCGTTCTTCCTGCAACACGATATTTTTCGATTGGGCATTCACAACACCGCCTAAACGATCAGCCAACTTAATAGAATGCTGAACGAGAAAATGTCATCGCCAGTTTTGATTTAAAAGAACGCTAAACAAGAAACAACAATTAATGATGCTTATGAAATTTCACTGTCGGTTTGTTTGTTTTTTTTAATTGTAATTCAACCTCTCTACTCACTTGTGCGCTATTATTATATATAAACAATTTATGTAACGACATTATAGTTGATAATACTATTGCTTTGTCTAAAAACCACCCTTTTTCGTTGGATTGCTTATTGTGATGAGCCCATCGTCACGCATGGCTCAGAATCAGAAAACAATCATAACGTATGTAGAATCATGTTAATGAATAATGTTGGTGTTATGCTATATGGCGCATTTAAGAATGCAAATATTTACAACTGAATTATTAATAAAATTGCATATTTTTCATATACATTTCTGCGTTTGAGGGAGCTGACAGGTTGACTGAAGAATAAAACAAAAGATGTGAATTTACATACGTTATATGTAACTAAAACAAACAAAACACAAAAATGGCAGTTAATAAATAGGTAGTAACTATAGAGATGCGACTACTTGTTGGCAGCACGCTGCCGAGGAGCATTCTTGACCTGGAAGCCGCCTCGTAGCGTCTTCATAGCCATCGCTTTGTTAAAATGCCGTTGCATTTTTGCTTGGGTCATTTCCTGAACCAACGGGTCGACGTTGGTGAGGATTGCCAGCAGCACGCCGAACACGAGGCAGATGATAATGACCATCGTGTAGATGTGAATGGCGTCGGTTGGCATTGACTCCATCTCTTTGAGAGCCACTTGGGCCAATTCAAAGTCTGGTTTCAACTCCAGCGTGTGGCGTAGATGAATCGCCGCATCTTGGTAGTGACCATAAGTTTTGAATATTTCTCCAAGGGTGAAGTACTGCTGCCATGCACCTTTATCAGGCGGTTGTACCTCAAGTGAGCGCCGTGTTAGAAAAATAGCGTCGTCAAGGTATTGCAAAGTGAAAAGAACACGTGCTAAATTGAGCAACACTTCAGCACTGTGTGGAGATACTGCCAGAGCTCTCCGGAAGCATTCAATTGACTTCTGTGTGTCGCCTTTGTAATGCCAAAAGTTACCAATTTGGTTATACAGTTGCACAGATTTTGGTTTCTAAAATATATTTATATTTAGTAATGAAAATATATAAGATAAGTGAAGGGATGGGTATGTACTTCTCTCTTAGCTTTCTTCAGCTTTTTCTCTAGGGCCTCTATGTCAAAGTCACCCTTCATCATTTTTTTGTACTTGTTGTATATTAGAGCAGCTTGTGATTCTGGTATCTTTGGATGGCGATGTCTGTTGGATACGCCGACTAGACTATCGTAGTAGGTAAAATTCACTGATTTACCACAATCTAGCACCACATCATCTTTGAATGCCTCAAGGGGAGATCTTAATTCCGACCTATTTCACACATGTACAATCATTGATAGAGAATGCATATCTAAGTTTTGTATACTCACAGAAGACAATTTGTACAACAATCTTCTGTATGTCTCTTCAGCCAAATACCTTCCTCGTGGTGGTGCACCGTGGATGCGATAATATTGAACACAGTATCAGTATCAGCCTCATATTGGGATGCTCCATGTAGGTCCCCAGCATCGATGATTTTCGATTCCTCAGCGTTGAGCCGCCACAATGTCGATGTCCGCGAATTTGTAATCACGAACTCGAAGCACAACAGCAGCACAATATTTCGCGTCGTCATTTCTCACATGTGTTGTGAATTTAAGTTAGCATTTGGAGCGCGAATTCCACTGTCGCAGACGATGTAAGGTTATGTTGTTGTGATGATTCGGATGGTATCTCATGCAAGCATCGCCAAACGATAATTACATAAACTTTCATGTGATTCGCGTAATTTCACAAGCCTTTTATTTTTAGGCCCATTGGTAACTGTTTACATTGGACGTTCATTGAAAAATAACTGTGTTGAAATAGTAAGTTGAAGGACTTTTAAAACTTTTTTAATGTTAGTGGTTAAATTTAATGCAATTCTAGTAATTTTGCGCAATTATGAAATATTGGTTTATATAAGTTAATACTTTGAATATACTAGAGTATGCCATTACAACTTCAAATTAATGTTATTTCAAATATAGTTTAAAATTTAGACGAGAGGTGTCGCTTTACCACGAGGGTAAATTTATGCATCCAGTTATGAGAGCCGGCAAGTTTCAGTTTACCAGCCGGTTTGCATCTTCTTATCAAAAGTTTAGCAGGTTTGCGACAACTTTTATCAAAATTTACCTAGGTCAGTGAAGTTCAATGCAGTTCAGGTTTAACATGTAGAATAATCAGTCGCCAATAACTACGTCATTAGGCCTATATCCGCAGTTTCAGGATGTTTCTGTTGTATCACAGCTTCATTGTTATTTATAAGGTAAGTACACCAACATAATTAATACTTCATCGGTAGCAAACATATATGAGATTTTATTGCGTAAGTGTAAGTACCCATCATTGCAATTGAAGTGCAAATAATGCAATTTGCGGTTATACAGCGGAGAATGCATGAATGACCTAATCACCAGCAAGGACGTTTATATTTACATCAACATAGAGTCGTAGCACCTCATTAGGTGTAATCAACGTCTGTTACGGTATTAATTGAAGGTATATCATTCAATGCCTTGAAGTATCTTAGCGATGAGATAGGTTTAAGTACATAAAACACAGTCGACTCTTCGTGATTCATCGGTAGCCCCAATCGACTGCGCGCTCCAATCCCCAACTGACTGAGTTCGATTTATAACAAGACTCTTAAGTCTTGTCTTGCCAGTAGTTGGTGTGTTGTTTTACGAGTGCCGTCCTGGCTTATTCATCTTTCAGAGTATTTGCGTGTCATACAGTTGCAATTTAGCACGTACTTAATTATTTTGCATTCTTTGATTTATTTCTTTAAAGTGCACCGTAATAATTGAAAAGTTTTTATACTATAGATTAGTTCTCAGTGCATGAAATATTATCAAAACACAAATAAAGTTAATGGACATTCAACATCAACAGAGATTTTCAAGGATCAATAAGATTATCTGATTGATATTAAAGGATATTTCACCATTGCATCAAGGTTTCAAAACAAGGTAAATAGTAAAAGCTTAGTACAAAATTATCAATCGTAATAACGGATCATTAAACATCAGCCGGAAATTTGGTTCATTTTTTCATAATTTGCATTGCTGGCCAGTTCGGCAGCCGGCACCTGATTGCCTTGCATACTGCATGCAAAAATCACAAAATCCTGTTGTTGATGGCCATCAGGAACATCTGCATCCTCTTGTGATTTGTGATTACTATTTTTTGATCATTTATCAACGTTTATTCAGCAACAAAGCGCGCTCAGAAAGTAGTTGACACCTTTCGTCCTTAATTAAATATGAGCGTGCAAATAAGTGACAGCCACTAATGCATTGTTTGCGGATAAGGTTCTTTTATTTATATCGGAATTCAATAACGACACCGCGGGCTTGCCATATTCATAAATGCTTTATGGTGTCGTTGAGAATTTATGAAACATTAATGCTCATAGTGTGCGTTACGTGCAACCATCAATTATTAAATGTCTTATATCGCTATTATTGTGTTTCTGCTGTAGTCGACACCGCGAACAATAACACACGCAGACTGATAATGTTTTTGCTCGCAATCGATTTTGATTATGATGTTTGATTTAATGCGTTTTCTACTCGACTGATCACGAATGCATGATGCGTTACACAGGCGGCTGATAGCTGTAATTAGCAATTAGTCATTCTTGCATATAGATAGCATTTACAATGTGTTCTTAGGAAATCACATCGGTCAACGATTTAATTGCGCATAGTGGTATGAACACACTGTGTGGAAGATTTATTATTATCAGTAAACATAGGTGTCAGTTGCATTTGGTCGGCGCGGTTATAACGAAAAATGATTTATTTATGATAGCACACAACTGCATCGCCAAACACGGCCGGCTTAGCTTTCCGCGCTTGTTGATTGCAAATCGACTTTGCTTGTTAAATATTACTCATAATGTTGAACTTCCTGCAAGCAAATTTATTTTGTTGTGGTCAACTTTCGTGTTGACTTAAGTCAACAAGGCAAGAGTTAAATTAGTTGGTTGAGTTAAAGACAATGGTTATTTTCTGAGGTGGTGGTTTTTGTGGATTCGGATTTATTGTGTTATCTATATGAGCAACTGGATGCGCTGCGCAGTTTTGGGCCTCGAGGGCCGACAGGTGTCCATCGTTGGGCAGAGATTCGATGCACATGGTGCGGCAGCTGCTGCTCCGCATCCACCTCAATTCGACCGCGTTTTTTCGTTGTCTTCGTTTTACGCCCGCGATCCAACGATGACTTTTCCTGCGCCTCGCGACCATCCGAAATATTTCTTTGACGTTTTACGTAACAGTAAAGCTTCTGGTGCCGGTTGTTGCGTGTCTTTGAGTGTCTGAGCAGTGCTTTGGCACTGCTTTAACGTGCGCTTACACCTGGCGGTCATTATCGAGGAGACACTAAAAGAGTTATATAGGAAAATAATTATTTGTATTGGAATGACTCGAAGTATAAATTGGCTATCTAATTTTGTGGCCGTGTGACTTGAGTCAATATAATAAAAAATTATGAGCAAAATATATAGGTAGACAGTTTATTCCAAACCAATTAAAACAAGAAAATAAATATTTGAACATAACAAACTTAATGGATAAAACAACTAGCTTAAATCAAATCACATTTGTAATTCATCCATGTATCGATCAATATTTGAGATGATTGACATATCAATTAATTCATCTTTCTTGAATTCCACACCTAGAACCTCATCAGCCGTATTTCTAATAATATTCCATGCATAGTCAACATCTTCAACTCTTGTGGTGTAGTTAGCACCGAATCTAATCACATATCGGTCATTGAAGTGGCTTGGAGTCAATGCTAGTTTACCCTCATCATTGATCCGCGTACGTAGAGCTTCTGTAGTGTTGTTGCCAGCTTTAAGTGCGAATGATATCAATCCCAAATTGGATGTGACAACATCGAATCGGCGATCTGTTTTGATTAATTTCTCCATGTATCTTGCAAGCGTAACGTGTCGTCGAATATGTTCTTGGACACCGTTTACTCCTAAATTTTTGAGCATCATCCATACCTTGAGTGCTTTAAATTTACGTCCTGTGCCAATTTGTAAATCACAAAAATCAGAAACTTCATTTGCATGTTTATGCTCTAAGTATACGCGGTTAACGTTCATCACATCTGCCAAAGGGCGAGTGTCCCGTGTCCAGTACGCTACAGTATCGAGTGTCATCAAGAACCACTTGTGCATCCCCACAGCGAAGGATGTTGCATATTCTAGGCCTTTGGAAATGTATCTCAATTCCGGACATACGAGTGCTGCTCCTGCATATGCAGCATCCACATGCATCCAAACATCATATTCTTCACATATTTTGCCCAATGCTTCCAAGTCATCCCATGAACTTGTGGTAGTTGCACCCATGGTTGCAACGAGGTAAAGAGGAATGAGTCCTTCCTTAACGTCAGCTTCCAAAGCTGCTCTGAATGTCTCCGCAGTGAGTTGACCATTTTCATTGCAAGGTAGTAATCGGGTTGTCAGCATGGAAATTGAACCAACTCGCTCAACTGACGAGTGTGATTGAACTGATGAGTATATTACCAATCGACTAAGAATAGATTGTTTAGTGAGTGTTGGGTCGAGGTCCCTCAATTTCGTAATCATTTTATTACGGGCTGCTATCAGAGACAAAAAGGTACATTCGGTTGAAGTATTCTGTAGAACTCCACCTCCTGGACCATCACTGCAGTTGAGAAAGTCCTTAGGCAAATTCATCATTTTGCCTAACCAATTTAACACAACAGCTTCTAGTTCATTTGCTGCAGGGCTAGTTTCCCAATGAATACTGATATTGTTGATTCCAGCTATTAATAGTTCACCTACGACTGCAGCATAGCTGTTTCCAGCGAGGAAATAAGCATGGAAATGTGGCGAACCCCAGTGGGTCATTCCTGGTACAATTAGATCTTGAAAATCTGAGAAGATCTTTTCGAACTCTCTACCCTCGGTTGGGCATTCACCTTCCGCAACATCTGATAGAAATCCGGGTTTCACATTTGGTAATACACGTCTATGTGAACAAAATATAGAACCATAAGTACAGTCCAACGGGATATTTTGCGGGTGAAACTTACTTGTGTCTCAAATTGCTCAAATAGTCCACAATGTAGGAGGACACTTGTTTGGTTGCTAGTTGAAATTGTTCGCTGTCCATGGTTTCTGGGTTTGGCTATTGCTATACGCTATTCGCTACTGGCTACTTCTAGCTGCTGACACTATAAGTAAATGGGTTGATTAATGGATAGTTGGCTCGTTTTATTTATATTATAGGTGCTGTCATGCGCGCAATGTGAATTTCTTTAATGGAGAAATAAATTTTTATCGGGAATGTGTTACGTCGAGTTTTCAGTATGTTCACTTCTATTGTTGATAAATTGTTGTAATCTATTTGCATATTTCCAGGTGATTTGTAATATTAAGCTTACTCAATACAAGTGTCACTAAAATATTCAAATTCAATCATATTTTTATCAAGGCAAGGAAAACTGCTTATGCAAAAGTGATTACAAGCATGTTTTACCCGCCATTGATAATAACTTAGACTGTTCAGATTTGTAATGTCAAACTACTTTGTTTCAGCTTATGAATCAAGAGATTTCAAAGATAAAAAAGTGGAGTCGTTAGATATTTGAGTAATATGCGTGTAATTTAAGACCAGTTGGCAACCGCGAATTCACTGGTCATTCGTCTTGAAAATTATTTCAACCCTCTGGTTGAGTGGAGTTTACGCTTGAATAAATTTAATTCGCACCTGTCGTACAGTCGGTTGAAGTTGGTCAAAAAAACTTGTTAGAAATATTCACTTGATGTATTCTGTCACTTTCAGTCCGAAGAATGAAATGACTTAAGGTTTGCCGTGTTTGCTTTACACTTTGTTAAATTCGTCGGTGGTTATTCACTTTATACCCGCAAATTTTGACTTATCATATTTTACGCATAACAATGATGGTAGTGATAAAACCCAAAAATATTCTAATTTATTCAAATTGTTCCGGTAACACGTAATGGACAAATGCGTAGCTCTTTTAAAATTAGTCTTACGTATTTTTCTTATCAAATTGTATTTAATTAGACCTTGAGCTGGTCACGGTACTGTATGAGATCATAGCAGGGAAAATAATTGGTATAAAATACGTCATTAGTTTTTCACCAAATGAATAATAAAATTCAATTTTTATTTCAATTACGCTATGTGCATTTTATTGATAGACCGGAAAGGCTATTCTTTTCTAGTTATTTTCTATTCATTGCCCGTTCTTTATTTTCTAATTGAACAATAGACTTCCAACTCTTCTCGAGCGTCTCGTCCCTTAAGAAGTACGTGCCACTTGTGACATTCGTGCTTAGTTTTCATAAATAGCAAGAGCAGGTTCTGTTCATCTCTATTTTGCATTTTATATCAAACTTTACTACATAATGTATAATTCATTCATATGGATAATTTTTGTTTTTGTTTAATATATTCAAACAACATAATTTTATTTATTATATTTTATACTCATTTTATTATTCATTAATTTCCACTTTTACGCAGAAATACTTATGAGTATTTTACATTTTTAATTTTCATATTTATTTGCCTATTTCGTCAGTTGGATATTATCGCAATGATTTGCATCGATTTGCTATAAATTTAAAATGTTTTCAAGCAGCTTCTTATCTATCTGGCGTTGTCGTGGTAGCCAATAACCAATTATATTGAACATTCGATGCTGAATTACGACAGCACAAATAAGGCTTTCCTAGCTATGCTGTGCAAAATGTAGTTGCGCGTAATACCAGATCGTGCGTTGTTTGACGTCGCAGCTAACAAGGACTTAGTAGTTTATAGGGAAGCCTTTCAGAGAATGAAAAAATGCACAGCTGCATATTGTGTTATACTATGAACTAGTTTTTTCTATACGCTCTTGCCCCATTCTTAAACGTTACTCCCAGTTCTTAGCCTCATTTCGCGCAGCATGCTTATGTAATATTTTGTTTATATTGACTCAAACTAAGCTCTACAATGGTTATTTCTAGACTGAACAGATTTTATAAACTGCCTTCCTAATGCGTAAAACACGACGTTATTAAAAAACATGCACATCTGTTAACGATATAATAAACTTATTTTGTTTGGACGTTAAAAATTAAATGTAATATGGAGAAAAAGTAATATTTCAACCAAGTTACGATGATATTCACTAGTTTGTAATAATATTATGCATAAGTCATTAAAGATTGGCTTAAGTCAAATTACAACTTGCAAAGATGCGGGTTGATCAAGTTGAGTGAAGACAACCATCATATAATATCATGGTGCATTAATTTGTAGCTCGTTTAAGGCATTTGTACGCGTGCAACATTGTGACAAAATAGGAGACTAAGTAAAAAACTTATTAATAACTTCCATTGAAGCGCAAGAGTTGTAAGATTCACCTGTCTAGCACGCTAGATGATTATTAGTTTGAGACATCGTTGCATTCCAGTGCTAGTTATTTGCTTTTTAGCAGAAAATGCATCAACGCGAATGAGTGAAGACGCAATGCGGGTTTGCTAGTGCTGTAATCGTATAATCATAACGCGACACGCGATGTGGGCTTTGAAATGTCAATGCATTCCATCATTGCCCTAATAGCATAGCATTATCTCTATTAACCTTCCAATCCAGAGAAATTAATGTCTGCATTTCTAACGTAAAATGTGTGAAATTAAAACATTTTATTTCTCATAACTTACAATTTTATTGAATGAAATTTCCTGCGTATTTTTAGAATTAATTCGCCATGAAATATTTCTGGCAGTTTTCCTAGGAAAAATATTACCCTAGAACAACAGTCAATAACTCAGCGATTTTTGTTGTATTTCTTTTATGCTCCCCATGTGTTATAAACGCAAACGCATTTCACGTGAGTAATTTGAAGTGGAATGAAATATCATCCCCTCAACAAACGACATAAGTATCGCCCTTTTGCAAACGCCATTAAAACAAATGGAGCGCACCTTTTATTACCCCTGACCAGGCGCCTCCCCACTAGAGAAATTTTACTAGCTTAGGGATTTCTGGAGTGCAGCTCGGTGAATGACAAAATCGCATCGGCGATCTTAAGAACACATGTGACATCTTCGATAGCCATTGAGACGTCGCGGCGCATTCGGAAATTACGAGCCGCCCTAGTCCCCCTTTTTCAATTTCAATCCAGCTGCACTTTAAGGTGAAATATGAGCGTTCGTATTATGTGCGTTATCCGCTGTTTTACATTCGAGGGTCAGGGATCCATGACCAATATTATGGAAATTATGGGAATTTATTGAGACTGTGCCCTTTTTCGACAGTACTTCCCTTCGTTCGTTGTGCGCCAGAACATGATTCGTATGATCGTCTGGAACGAAATATTACAATGACCGAAAATATAACTTAATACGTCGTAAAACCTTACATAGTTTTCTATTTTTAACCAGTTCTCATAAACAAAAATATTTTTCCTTATTTTTCCGAAATGCATTTTAATTGTTTTGGAAATTTTTCACATATTCCACGTTTAATGTTATTTACGCAAATATCACAACAATACTCACAATATTATTGCGAATTGCGATACGCAAATGATTGTTGTGAATACATTGAAAATTTGTTATTTCGTTTTGTTCCGCGTACTGTTATCAGCGAATAAGCGGGAGCAATGAATTTTTAAAGAGTGCCAAAATCTAGATAAATTGCGCATCAATTTGCGTTTCTATCGCATGCGGGACATGCGGGAGGGTGAAGGGAAAGAAAAGGGCGCATTGGATGCTTTTTCGCTTTATGAAAAAGGCATCCCACCTCGTTTGACGCCCCTCCGAGTACGCGGACGCAACGGCGCATAGATGACTGTCCATTAAATTGGATTTTTAGTGCACTTCCAGCCGTCCCCATCAATTTGCCTACACTAACAACTCCATTCTTGCCGCCGTCTCTGGCCGCCAGGCAACATATCAGTGCTTGCAGGATTTCACCCTTGGGTCGTTTAGCGTTCGTATGTGTTTGCTCGCGACCGCCAACGCCAAGTGGCGCTTGCAGCGCCACCGCTGTCAGTTGCACTAGATATCAATCTTTCCAACTTAGGGAGATCTACGACAGGAACGCACAGGAAATCTTAAGAAATGCAAAAACTCAAAGAATCACACGCTACACGGGAAACTTCTTATCTCGTGTTAACTTTTTCCACTATATTATCATTTAGATTGAGTAAAAACAGTTACAAAGTTGCAGGAGAAATCTTCAAAAGTATGAATTTTAGTATTAATCGTGATTAGAGAGGAAGGGTTGATGAATCCCTGTGGATATCGGTAAAGTTGGTAAATTTGACAAAGTTGGTCAGAGACCCTACGAGGGTTGGCATTATCTATAAAGCGATGTGCGGTATGGACATTTGTTGGATGGACGCACTTGAAAATTAGATAGAAACTCTCATAATTAGATAATGTCCATATGGTAGACGTGTGAACAAAGGGGACTTTGTCACAAAGGCCGTACGATTTCATCTGATCTAAGAGCGGCAAACTTTAATGAAAAACCTTTTTAGTCGAATGAAATTAAAGTTGGTTTTCGAATGATAAAAAAACATGTGTAAATCCGGAATTTTAATTAAATTCCTGATATATTCTAATATTATACACGTATGAGTCATAAAAATAATGATGTCATTACATTTCTTGGATTTCCTCAGAAAACGAAAACACTTGTTTTGCATTGCATTGCATCGCATTGCATTCCAACTCGGATTGCATTACTTGATAAAACCACCTTTGTTTTGCATACTCGTTACACCGGGTGTTGACAGTCGAATTAATTAAAACACGAGACGAATATCCATTCATTAAGTAAATTTGTATTTCAGTTTATTAACTTTGATGCGGTAGTTGAATTGCTTGTAGTCCTTGCTGAAACCTCCATTTCTGCACCAAGTAGCGCACAAATTGTATAGAAATCTCTGGTAATAGTTATGCAAATGTTGTAGTAGTTTGGCTTTCGTGAGCCGGCGTCGCTTTAGACGTCGTCGTCCTCATCGTCAACGAATGTCCTTCCTCAACTCTCTCTCAACTTGCATGCCTGATTCGTATGCTGCCGCTTGTGCTATTGTTGATTGTTGAACGGTTTGCCACACAGTGAGTGAGAATATACAATAACGCAAGATTTCAATGGTCTATTCCTCTTCAGAACCACATGTTGTCGGTCTACGAAGCATTCATTCGCATGTGTTGCGAGCGTATATAAATACTCTCGTCGTGTTTATTTAATCAGATATTTAGTTATCGTGAGTAGGCTGCAAACAACGTCGAAGAGTATTACGTCTTCCTACTAACCGAGAACTAAATACGTTCAATAAGGAACTAATGAACGAGAAACCCTATCAGCCTGTCAATGTGTCCAAGAACTGTTGATACCCATTATCAGCATTTCATCTATTATTAAGGAGAAATCGAATTTATATAAAGTTTCATTACATGTTTTGGTGAAGTTAATATTTTCTAAAGTGCATTTATTGTGCGCAAAAGTAAAACTAAACGACGTTTTCCTCATAAAGATGAAGAGCACGTTGCTCACGAAGAATGTACTCGTCCTTGCTCTCATTTACAGTGCCTTCTGGGCTGTTGCATGCATTCCTTCACTTGTAGTCTCGTTGTTGTACTGTCGCTGACGAACGAACAAAAGACACTTTATACATCGTTTGCGCATTGCTTTTTTCGCATGCGGTAGTTCCATACGCGTCACGTTTTTTCCCTGCAGAACTCTTCAACGAGTAACTCCCATTCGGTGCACGCCGAGTTCAAGTGGAAAACCGAAAAGAATAGCAAAGAGAGTGGAAGATGTGAAGTATTGGAAGAGCACGCGCTTCAGGCACGAGGTACATGTGTGACGGGTTCGTAGCACAATTTTTCATAGTCGATTTTTCCTGGTCTTTTTATTTCTGCGCGTTAATTAAAAATGCAACACATTGCCGAGCGGCATCTAGGTCAACTAGTGCATCTTTTGATCTGCGTTTAAACTCTGTTGCCTTCGGGAAATTAAGGCTATGGCGATAAAGTACTTAACCTGATATTTTTTTATCGTTGAATGCTCGTCATTGTCAGCTTATGAAGCGGACAATTTGAATAAATTGAACAAAAGCATATTGACAGTTCATTGTTCGCTTATCTGCGTTCGAACCGAATTTATGTTCTTGCTGCCAGCATGCGCAAAACGGAATTGTCCTTTTTGTGATTTTGAACGTCCTGTCATTTATGGGTTTATATCGGAAATTTAATCATTTTCAAAAATTTGATTTACTATAAACCTATATCGATCGTGATTCTATTTAGGTTTTGTTGTTGTTTAAATAATTTATAAATTTAAATGCAATGATCTGGCAGGTAATTTATTATCCTTCAGTGTTCAACAAAGAGACAAGTTAAACTTAATATTAAATTATCATGCGATAAATCACTTCTGCTCGAGTTTCTTGCGCGCAGTTAGTTTAGTGGCGAAATAGGTAGAACGGTCGATTCCATTACGCATTGTGCGAGAGATATTCGGACATAAAGTGGCGTTAAATTAATACGGGATTAACTGAAATTGTACGGCGAATCGCGTGCGTACATTTGCGACAACATGCAACATAATGAAATTCAATGCGATTTGAATAATTGTATTTTACGCGTACTGCCACATTGAATTTATGTCGTTTAGCGCCCGCTGCTAATAATTATTTATCTCGTCTGCATATGACATAGCTGTTCCATACATTTTGCAATATTTTAGGAATTGTAGCGGATTTAAATCAATGATTATTTTGATTTCACATTCTGGTTGATATGTTTGAATGAAATTATTTATAATGCATGGAACATTTTGATTAAATGAATATTGCAAATGCCTTTTCGGTCTGGGAGTGGTAAATATTTATGGTTGTTTAAAAAAGCAGTAGTTGTTGGTAATTAAACAAGTATTAAATTTATGAGCACTTTTTCAGTAAAAGTGCATCAATTAAATTGAGACTGTTATTGTATTGGCTACTTGGTTCTTCCGGCATGTTTGTGTCGTTATCCGGAATGTGATAAACATTCTTAGTGCGTTTACCATTAAGTCATTAAACTGCAACACTTGGTGACTCAAGCCTCATTAAGTTCAATGTTTACATTTGAATTTATTGATAATTCGCTTCTGGGTTTTTCTAGAAAAATACCGACGCGTCGGTTATTTTAAGTTGCTGTTAGAACAGAAACTAATAGTGGTTAGCATGCTAGGACAATGATGATACGATATGAGATGGTGTGATACCGTCAGTCACTCGTTTCTTATCTGATCGTTTCCGCATTGTCAATGGCAATGTCATTGATGACACGGAACAAAGCAGCAGTCTCATAATGTAAAACGTTTCGTGTTGATTGCTTTCGTCCTTTGTCCTGGCTCGTCATAAATTCGGAAATACACTTTGTCCATCTTGTCACACATTGTTCGATAAAACGTTTTAGATAATAAGATTATTCTGATGATTTTATTGACTAGACAAATTTGATAAAAAAAGGAATTTATTGGATAGTTTTTTGTGAAGTAACTTTCAAAATTTGTAATTTTTTCATGAGTAAGTCGAACATAAATTACAAGTTCTTAAGCACCTAAAGTGTAATTTAAATAGCAGTTTCTGTCTTTTGTCCTGGTACGTTATAAATTCGGAAATACATTTTGTCCTTTTTATCGCAAATTGTTCGATAAAACATTTTAAATAATAAGATTATTTTAATCTTTTATTGTCTAGACAAATTTATTAAAAACCTAATTTATTAAATCGGCATTTTCTGAAGTAACTTCGAACATTTGTA
The DNA here is from genome assembly GCA_030264675.1 of Anaulacaspis nigra. Taxonomy (NCBI): domain Eukaryota; kingdom Metazoa; phylum Arthropoda; class Insecta; order Coleoptera; family Staphylinidae; genus Anaulacaspis; species Anaulacaspis nigra. The sequence continues at coordinate 16,406 of JARJDV010012004.1, read as the reverse complement.
ATATTTTCACGTTTAAAATCACTTAATCAATAGCAATTGTTAAAACATTTTAGGACCTAGAAAGTCGTAAATTAGTAGTTGTTAAGCATCCAAGCTGTAATTTCAAAAGGAGTCTCATAATGTAAGACATTTTGGCTTGATTGCTCTTGTCTTTTGTTCTGACTCGTTAGAAATTCGGAAATGCGTTTTATCCTCTTTGTCACACAATGATCGATAAACCGGTTTAGATAACGAGATTATTCTGATGGTTTTATTGACTAGACAAATTGATAAAAAAGGTCCTTCAAGAAGCAGCTTTGAAAATTTGTAATTTTTTCACGTTAGAAATGACTTAATCAGTAGCAATTGTCAAAACACTTCAAGTCTTTGAAAGTCGCACTTACTTAAATTATAATTTCCTTAGCACCCAAAGTGTAATTTAAATATGGGATATGTAGCGTATTTTTAGTTAACCCTAAACAAACAAAAAGCTGGCACATAAATCGTGCAACGCTCGTAAATTACTCAGCGTGGCTGACCGAAAACTCGTCGACAATTTAACAAATTTCTCTGCGCCGGCGACCACGACCCAAGCACGAATCGAACGCATGTATCAACTTCTTGCCGGCTGCAATTCATTTCCTCAACGCGTATGACAATCACCGAAAACGTTGTGTACATAGTTCGAGCACAAATATTCGTAAATCGTGCCTGGGCGAAGATGGAGAAGTGCAAGTACAAGTGTCGGACGAGAGTAAAATTATCCGGCGTTGCTATTTATAGCATTCCCACAAAGTGTCGTTGCTTCTCACTCGAGGAGTCATACAAAACTCGGAAATCTGGGAACAGCAGACAGACAATGATTGCTATTATTCCCACAATGGGGTGCGATTGCAATAAAAGAAAACAAACTTTGACACTGGCGCCGCAGCAAACATCTGAGTCATCTTCATTCATGCGTGTCGTGAAAAACAAACATGAGATTTTTATGTCAATTTAATGTACATGTTAAGGGTAAAAGCAATTTTCTTATAATCGGCAAGAGACCGTCCTCTTATAAGTAGGATGGTAAGTGAAGCCATTTCCGTTCTTCATTGGATATTTCCGCATTTTCATTTGTTTCCTCGTCGAAGGTAGACCAGACGTATGCATTTTGCGCACACACTCGGGGGTGGTGAGATCAAATAGGGAAGCGGAAGGTACAGAGCCGTATAACTGCAACTCTCTTGGGATCTAAATGCATCCTGATCTTTTCTTCCCTTCGTATTTGGAACTCGTGTTGTTGCAGACATCGTCTTAGACGCTCTGGTAACGCGCGAAAATGTAGGGCTTTCTTTGACTTGCGAATCTCCTTTTGACGGAGGGTGGTCGCGCGGACGAGACGCTGTGGCGTCGGGGGAAGAAAAAGCGTTTTTCACATGACTCATCCTGGCTCTGCATCCGCATACCTACAGATGTGCGGCTTTTGTACTCGGCGCCGAATGCACGTTGGGAATTCGCCAATGCACTTTGCAGCGCTGAGAGAAAGGACGGAAGACGTCCTGGCGAGCGAAATGGGAAAACAGGAAGTGAAAGAGAAGCAAAAATTGCGAATAGTTAAGGGGGTAAAAAATAGAAAAAGACCCGAATAGGATACGAGAAATAGGCAAAGATTCCCTTGGCATTTTCAGCTTTTCAAAGCCTCGTAGATGAGGACAATAGATGAGAAATATAAATAGTCGTTGAATATTTTCATATTTATATAGATAAACCAGTAACAATACGTTTGGGGATGAATTTTCTATCTGTATATTTACTCTCTCATATATTTTCATCCCTCTGAAAGAATGCCATACAACTTGTCATTTATCATAGTTTTGGGGATGATGTTTTTTATTTTTTATGATAACTCTAATAATTATTAATTCTGAGTGAATTTAACTAGGAATTTAATTAGTTTAGGCTTTAGACTATTACGGTAAACCGTCGTGTTCAACCTTCGTTGGTTGGTATTTTCCACTTAAACGTGCGCATAATTTTCCGGCAACTCGGACGAATTATTCCTGCTGTACAGTCGAGCGCGCTTCAGTGTCTTGCGTTGCAGACAATATGCGACTACAGCACCTATGGAAAGGACGCAAACACGAATCCTGCGCGCAAATATGCATTGTACAATACGCTGCCGCGAATGCACATTGTCTAGCACCTTGCAAGGACTAGAACTAGTCCAGTGTGTAGCGCGCACTATTAGTATTATCCTCGTATCAGTATTACAAGGATTTGAGTGTTGCAAGCGCTTGCGAAGGATCAATGCATTGGTATTGCAATAGATTGCATTCCATCCAGCGTAAACTCGCACACAATTTGGTTACTGGTAGCGCGCATGCAAATTAGATTTTAGCACTGATATTCATCCTTGCTTCCTGCATATAACATCCATACATATGTATGGGTTAATTTATACAGGGTATTTTAAAATCAAAAGTTAATCTATGTACTATTGTGAATTTTATCCCTTCGTCCTTATTTTCATTTCAAATGATAACCACTCGGTATGAATGCATAGGAATTACAAAGAAGTGGAAAACGCATAGCTATGCATAAAACGAAAACACGGAAAACTAATTAAGTGATTGGTTTGTCTCGCGGTTAGCGTTCCACACTTTTTGGAAGGGTTGACTTGGAAAATCGCGTTCTCTCCCTCCCTCTCTGCATATAATAACTAACTAAACTACCCTTCACAATATGCGAACAGATGAAACAAAGATAGTCCAAAACGTTTTCCAATTTGTACACTTCGATGGCTTTATTGGTAATTACTTGGTATGAATTCGGTGTATCTGAGTGTTAAACTGATGGAAAACATAATAAAAGCAGAAATTTGAATAAGTCGTATAATTTTCGCGCAATCAAACTTTTAATGTGAGTTGTAATAAATCATGGAAAAAGTACGTGGGCTCGTTAAGTTTTTAATTTATCGTGTTATGAGTTTTCGAAACACTCAAATTCGCGAATCATTTGCATTCGTTTGTATTGGCAATTAATTTTGTAATCTATATGGAAAATTGCGGTTGATAGTAGAGAGTTTGTTGGTGAAATTGACTTAAAATCGACAGGAAGCATGGTGTGCTTTTAAAATACAGGGAAATTGTTCAATGGAGATATGCGTTTAATGAAAATGTGCTCGTGCGATTGAGGAGCAAGTAACATATTAATATAGAAATTAATGAAAATTTTGATGGACGCAATATATTAATATATAAAACTTAATTTTAGTAATTAATGATATTAATTATCAAATAACTCTACAGGGGAAATTTAATTACGTGTCGGTTGGTAATTAATGCAAGTAATAAAAGGAAATATGTTCATGCTTTTAATATTCTAAATATTATTTATAAACCAGTTATATTTTTAAAGAGATAATTAAAAGATTTTTATGATAAAAGTTTAATAAAATAATTTAATATTTTAGTTAATTAAACGATAATAAATGGTCATTTAATGCCTAATTTATTGATTTCACATTCGAATGCGTATTAATATGAATTAATTAATTAAATTCATTAAGGCCTGAAAATTTGAATCGCAAAATTAAAAATTATGTAATTTTAAAAAGCAAAAAAAGTAGAGTGTCTAGTTCAATAAATCCAGGTGCAAAATAATAAGGAAACAATATTTCCCAGTGGAAAAAGCAGGTTTTCGGTGGTAGGTACGAGCGTGCGAGCCGCAATGTTATTTCGGGTGCAATTTGGTGGCGCGTCGAATGCATGTGCGTCGTCGGCGGGCAGCAGCGTCGCGGCGCGGGTTGTGATCGATCGTCGCGTCGAAGCGCGCAAGTCCCCCAACATCAACCACTAACGCAAATACACCCACACTTTGCCACTTGCGCGTACAAATACGCCAAACGTATACACACACTAAAACGCAAATTGTTTGTACGTAGCCATGAGCGTCGCACTACCACAGGCAAAATGGCGTAGTACACAGCATGCAGCGTCGCGACGCTCAGACGTACCGACGCTGTTCAGACGTGCGTTTCGCGCTGTCGGCTGCCGCGTTTCCTCATCATCAACGCCGGCGTTTCTCGATCTTTTCGCTTGCTTAATTACAACGCTTTTCTATTCGACCATATCGAACTCTATATATCATTGAACTATTAATATCACTTGTGACCGGAAAGCCGGACGGACGAAATTTTGTGCTAGAGTGTAGTAGTCTGAATTGGCTTGAAGTCTTCGAAATATTTGGATATTTTGGAATTTATTGCTTCAGTCACATGGACAAAATGGTAAGCAAACAACTTTTAAATTATTCCACTTTGAACAAACGCTGATTGAAATTTCTCCTTTGTTTTCACAATTGCGCAAAATTATAGAGATTAAATGGTGTTTTGATAGTAAAATGTAGATTTTTCAGTGGATAACTTTCCTGAAAAATAAATCCATTAAACAATGGGAATGGTAAATGAGGTGCATTTGTGTAAAATAGTGCGCATTGTGTTCAGGACTGAAACCGTTTTAAATAACTTCATGCATAGTTAATTGCACATTGCACTCGGCGAAGCTTGAAGGTTGCTGCTGGACGGCGGGCGCGCTGGGGGCCAACGTGCACTCAAAGAACGCAAATTATCAACTCCATAATCATTTAGCGTCAAGGGTAAAACAGCGTTTCGGAATGCGTTGAGTAAACGACAACTGGAAAACTTGGAAAGCGCGATTTGCAACTTGCATAAAGTAGATGAATATTTAATGCTTTCTATATTTCATCGCGCGCGAATGAAATTAACGCATAGCGCAGTTTTATTCGAATAGAAGTGACGTTAATGGCATTAATTTATATCATTTGTTAGTCGCGATATATATTTTGCGCGAAAAGTTTCAAAGTCATAAACTTGCGTTGCTTGGCCGTCTGAGCTCGAAACTTCTCAGACAGACAGATAACATTTTCCGTCTATTTTTCTTTTATTTCTTTGTAGCAATTAGTTGCAGCGTGTCTCTATTCAATCAATTTGTATTATTTGTTAAATATTCCGTTATTTATTGAAAATATTTGCTGCCAATTCCGGTATTTATTCTCCTATCATAATTTGATATGAAAATACTTGATGTGCTCGAAAATGATGAACATGTCATGATTTTTTAAATACATTTATTACTTTTTATATACATTTTTATTAATTTCAATATAAAAAAAATATTTCAACTTTTATAAAAATTGTTTACATTTCTTTGAAATGTTATTCGCGTAGTTATTTTTAAACTTTGTTTTTATATCTAGAAATATTTATTTTTTACATTTTTGCCACAAAAATATTGTTGTGATATTATAAGCACGTTGACTATTCGAGGTAATGCCCAATATAAAATTTATTGTTATTTGAGCATTCGCCTGAGGAAATAATTTACAACATTGTTAATAAACCGAAAATATTTGGCAATAATCTATTGGAAATTAGTCACCTTCATAAGGGAATTGATGAAATTCTAGTGCTTCGTGCGCCAATGGCACAAAGGAAATTAACGGAATCCCGAATGACATATTTAACGTACGATAGGGCTCTTCGTGCACTGGGATATTTCCGGGCATCATGTAATATCTCATCTCAGTTCACCTGTACATTTTGGCATGTTTGCCATTCAATTTGATTGGGGTTTTCGGTGGGTAGTTTTCGTTCAGGTTTCACCACGTTTTATATTCATTATACCACTAGCACCTTGAACTATTCGATACGTTCTAAAACTAAGGAAAGCGCTTTTGAATACAAACGCAACCGAAACGAGAAGTTTATGGGGCTTGTATAGGCTCATGATGAATGCCCTCACTATATATTGCGCAAAGGGCTCTGAAAGGGTGGGTGGCATATGAGTCAAAGTCAAATTTCAAAGGGGGTTGCTTACAACATGCCACATGCAGTGCAAATGCATTGGATATTAGTCAAGGGAATGATTCATAATTGATATTTTACTTTGTAGAATTAATTTTAACATACACACGACGATCATAAATTCTGAAAGTTACATAATTATTTTATAAACACTCATGAATATTAATTTTTCTACTCTGCAATCAACATATTTTAGAATTCAAATTAATTATCTTAGAAATTTTACGAAATTGTCCGCATTGTTGTGGTGTTTTTATGGCTTTGTAGCATACAAGATGGAGTGTGCATACTTTTAAACTTTTGCGAGATTCATCCACAAAACCAAAGCAAAGGAAAACCCGCAAAGCAGCAAACTTTCCACGAAATTTAATGTAAATTGCTGCGCGCAACCCTTGAAAATCTCTGGTCGTTTATTCCTACACCGAAATTGCAACTCACAGAAAAAGAAACAATTTGAACTGTTTTCCTCTTCAAGGGATAAAATGAATTTCAAACAGAGAAAGTACGAAAAGAAATCTTTTAATATTACGCAATTTTTTGCGCTCTTAAAAATATTAAACTTCTTAAGTACAAATGCTTTTAAAGAAATAGTAACGTAAAGTATGGAGAATATAATAAAGCGACTATAATTTTTAATAGAATAAAGAAAATAAAGAAGTCTCGCGAATACTTAAGCTGTGCTGAAATGAAAGAAATAAACACGAAACATTATGTGACACGCGATTGCGAAATTTCCGTCGCGCAGGGCTGCATTTCTTTGCATTCGCTTTTCTGACTCTCTATTCACTTGTTAGTTAATGAAGCTTTTTGACGCGAATGCGAAAGTCGTGTTGCGCTATTTTTCGCTTTGTACGTGCGCGACGTGCTTACCGTTGTTATTCCTTCAGATTTCTGCGTTTGGCGTTAAACTTCGTGCTTGCTCTGCATTTGATTGAACCTCTATTCGAATGCATTATTACTTCATTACGAAATTACTTTTACTTCATTGCATTTCATTTCATTTTGCGAGAGCAAGAAGAAATTTGTTTGGTGCAGAGTTAACATTTGACTTTTGCTTCATTTGTCTTCTGCCGCTTCGCGATTAAGATTGCACGACTTAACAAATGTGTGTTCGTTCATGTTTCGTGCTGAAGAAGTTTTCAGTCGATGCGCACTCTATTAACTAACGAGGCGCATAAATTGCGCGTGCGATTAATGCAAATGATAACGAAACGACTAAAAGCTCACTTGAGAAAGTTTTTGAATTAATGTTTATTCAGCGTCTAACGTCATCCACGTTTTTCAGTATCTGTTTAGTAGATAATCAACTAATAATTTATGGTATGAGTAATTTTATGATGAAATTTGCATTAATATTTACTTTACGTGCTCCAATTTGAGGTAATAACTTCAATGTGCTGCTAATAATTACGGAGCTATTTTAGTAACAAGTTTATCGCGGAAAATGATTAAATTTTAATTGAAAAATGCTCGCGGTTGACGGCAAAAGAATAAATTCTGGCGCGATAGGGTTAAGTTTAATGAGAATTTTTGACGTACTCATTGCGCGCCAATTTTTCATTGAGGCGGTGGCGGCGGAGGCAGCGTTTATTATTCGGCTGAAATTGCTTGGCCTGATTGCGGTCCGCTTTTCACATTTTCCACATTTTCTAACCGCGTTTAAAACGCCCGCGATAATTAATTTGTTCGCAGCTCATCATTTATGTCGTATAAATAAACCTTCTCCTCCATTCTCCCGTCATGTTTGTGTATATATTCATGAATAAAAATCATTAGCAGTTAGCGAAATTTATGCTCGCTTTTGTTTCGAATGTATGCGTAATTTAAATCTAAATATTTCATCGTTAAAACGATCAAGAACATAATGATATACGATGTTGATAGTAAAAATTCCAAATAGACTTATTACTGATAAGAGGTTTTTAATAATATTAAAATAAATAATGGTAACAATTAAAAATTAACATAAAATATAGAAAAAAATAATTATTCATTTCTCTTATCATTCGAGTAATTTCTATGATAATTCTACCTAGATTACATTTTTCATCATGTGATAAACTATCTGCGAAGAGATAATGGAGAAATATTACATCACATGAATGTTTTTCACTTGAATTGAAAATTTTCACGTTAGCGAAAGCAAAGAGAGAAAAAACTACCTTCGCGTTCCAATATTAATTCCATCCGACGTTGTTCGAAGTCATAAGTTGCTCGCGAGTTTCGCCTGCTTTTTGCTCTTGGTTGGCGCGCTCAGTGTTGGCTTGTTTATTGGCCAAGCCGCGTCATGTAAGGCGTCATTAATAATAAACTTTCGGCTGCAAATTGCTGCGCTAACTTTCCATGCATCGTTTCCCCATCTAACGCTGCGTATTTTCGTCCTCGTCTCTTTAGGTTGCTTCATTATTTCCTATTCATTCATTCGCCTTCTAGAAATTATTTTTCTTACATTATCATGAATTTCATAACGCATTTGAGAAAGAAACTTGGACAAACTTTTTAGAAAGTCTGAAAATGGCGTTTTTCTCCTATTTTTCTTACGACTTTTATGCGAGTTTAATGTGTTAATTCACGTAAGCAAAAATTGAAAAGCAGTGAAAATATTGGATAATTCAAGGAAGGCAAGGAAGGGAGAAAGAGTTTCTTTTTTGGAAAAACAAAGGATATGAAAGTTATAAAATTAAAAGCTGACAGCAGTGCGCACAAGAATTTTCTCTCCTCGCTTCTCTTCCTTGTCGTAACTCGAAACTCGAACCGTTTTCAGCGCAATGACAGTAAACGTCTTGGACGCTGCTTTCGCTCTAAAAGTAACATCAATAAAACGAAAGAAATAAAAACGGGCGCTCGCTCGCGCTCTTGGTAAAGTCAGTAAATGTGGAAAATTGCTATAAATACGAGCGCGCAACTTCTTTTATTTCATCGTCACTTATTTAAACCGTGCTGTCTAAACGCGCACAGTTTTGGATAAGTACGTACTTATTTCTGTCGAATTTTATAAATTCAGATAACAATTTCAATTGCCGTATCAGCGTCAATGGTTTTAGCATTGACTGACAGAAGAACACGTATGTGACACGAATTTACGCAATAACTCACTTTTCACGACTTGAATTAAATTTTCAACATTTTGTTAAATATTACAAAAACCTCACGAGATTTTATCACATTTTTGTCTAGACAAACACTGACTAAGCACTGAAGAAAAAATCACAGTCGGGGGAAAAATTCAAACTAATATGAAAAATGCAAATTCCTGTTATTGGTTTGTTATGTAAATTTTCTCAAAAGTACAGTTTTAGGAATTTTCATGACGTCCATGATTTGCAAGTATGATTTGTAAGGAATTCATTGATTTGCTAATATCGATTTGCAACTATGATTAGCATTTGACGTCAATGATTTACGTTAACTTTGTTATTTTTGTTAAATATGGCATTGAATTTATTGTTATTCTATTTTTAACCGTTTACCGCTACTTTTTTTTATTTCGTTTCTAGGAACAAAATTGAATATTTAAGGATATTCTCATTGTAAGATCAATTTTCCTGATCCTTCTTGGTCAGCTATTTTTGTCGTGCAATCTTGAGAAAGTCATGCTCGTCGTGAATCCACTACTTGACCGTTCGAGGATGCGTAAATAATGAACGGACCTTTCCCCAGACGCATAAAATCCCTCAACCCCTTCCTTCTCAAGTTTATTCGTCCTTCGTCCGTCGTTCATTGGCCGGTCATTCATATTATAATCCTTTTGTGTTTATGGAATTAATTGTTATAGCCCATTACGTACACTAATACAGCGCGTAGACTAAAGTAATCCTCGAATCACATAAAATGAAATTGAACTCGACGCACAAAGAGCGCGGAGGGCCATTAATAAATTCTGTGCGCAAAGTGCGCACGATTTGTGAAAAACGCCGCGCCCGGATGGAAATAATCCCGCGCGGTTGTTGTGAATGAGTGCGCACTTTTTAAATGCTCTTCGATTACATGGCATCGTGCTCGATGGGTGCGTTTTGCGCCTCGTTGAAGCTGAAAACGGTTCAATCAATTGATTCGATTCGATGAAGGAAGGAAGGGTGTGTGCACCTAAAAGGGAAAGAAGGAATTCACTAGCATCTATTTTCAGCAGATAACGCATGACCTCACAAAGTGTTCTCCTGAAAAGAAAAATATTTTCAGGAATTTACCATTTTCTTTTATCTTTATTTTACTTTTACATGAATTAATGTGCTTTTCTTTTTGTTTTAGGTGAGTGCAGCAGTTTCGTCTTCGATTAGGGGTTTTCGCAGCTGATAAGGTATTTGAAACCATCCGAAACAAATTGTCCTTTTTGCCAATCTGGGAAAAAGGGGGCAAAACAAATTACAAACACGAATTTCCATAAATCCAGCATAAATCTTATCATGAGCGCAATTTCGTTGGCGATTTAATGAGTTTTTAACTTGAGTCATAGCGAACGTCATGCGAAGATAATAAACTTAAATAGGGCCTTTATCCATTTCGTCCCTCGTATGGCGCGTTTTCATCCCTTGCGCGCATCGAACCTTCCCCATTAAGTCGGTAGCGCGTCTCTTCGCATCTGCTTGATGCGTTCCGTGAAGATAGTATCATGATGGCGATGATCATCATCATCATCAGTTATTCAGTATATGTGTGTGTGCTCGCGCGCGGGTGGTTGCAGCGCTATTTTGTACATTTTGAGCGCTCGCATGCTTATCGCGGAACCGAGTAGCGTAATATGCGCGAGCACGGTTTACGGCGGGCCGAAGCAAAATCTAAACGGCTCATAATGAACGCTCCTGTTTGATGGCTCTCTGCTTGGCCAGCCAACGGCGACAATGGAGCCCTGCAACAGTGTTGTAGGCTAAGAAGTAACAGCTTTTCTCGTCACGGAAGGCGTTAAAGGCGATGACGTCGTTGCGCACGGCTTTTGTTGTGCACGAAATGCAATTTTCTTGCGCTCCGAGTTTGCGGAAATTTGGTGTAAATGCTCGACTAAGAAGATCGTGCGCTTTACTTAACCAGCAAACACCGGATAAAACGGTGGTTGGAAACGAGAAAAACAAGAATACAGAAGGTGGTTTAAGAATAATCGTTGCACTTAATTCTCATTATGAATTATTAAGGTTCAGTAAACTCAAGACTTTGTTTGTAATTTAAGATGACGTATAATTAGAAATTATTTATATTACATCCATGATATTTTCAAAGGACTCCCTGTGGATGGGAAAATTGATCCCGTGGCGGGATTAAAGTGTGTTTGATCACGATGAAAGCTCAGGTTGTCAAAGTTTGCGTCCAAAAACGTAAAAACCTTAGATGTTTCATTTTATTATTTACGTAAAGCAATTTACATAGAGAACCACGAGCCGCACTTTTAAGTTTAATACTTTCGAGAGTAAAGTACTTTGCGTTGTTTTTAATAAAACGCGTAAAGGGTTCAGGCCTCTTCACTTCTTCCGCGTGGCTGGCGTCTTCAAAGACTCAATGAACTTAGAAACCCCGCGCTTCGTGCGTCGTTAGGATCGTATTTCTCAACGCACTCCAACTTCACATACGGAGAGCGCGCGCGTTTAAACACACGCCAGAATGCGGTCGGCGAATGTTTACGCTGAGCAAGTAATTAGATCAGGTGGAAAATTAAATGATTACTCAGCTGCGCACCGCACTTACTTTAAATTTCGCCGGGGAAGTCGAAACTTTCCAGGCAAATAGTTCGCCGTTCTTGCGCATTGAATACACACATAAATTCTGTAACTTTGAGGACGTGTCGTATATCCACGTCGCGTCGTGCGTTTTCAAATTAGGGTTAAATTAGGAATTTATTGAACTCACATTGACAAACAAAGTCACGCACGTTTCACGCTAGTGAGTCATTAATGAATGCATAATTGAGTTTGGAATATTATTATTTAAAGCATATTAAGCAAACGCAAATTACGTCAAACAAAGTTTCAACATCACAGCAAAAACACTTTTGTGGCTTCATCTTCTAGCCTGTTTTAGATTGACTTAAGCAGTTATTTTCCTTCTAATTATTATTATATTACCTCTCCCATCTTTTGTTCTTTATGGTTGGATTTACTGGTTTCCTTGTTCTATTCATATTCCACCCTTATTCTTCTGGGGTTTACTTTATGGCACGCTTAAGATACTTACCTAAAACAACACACCCTAATTCTGTAACAACACCAACGACGCGACGTGTCTTGAAATTGCGTTCGCAGCACATTGACATAATAATAAAATATATTTCTTCAATTTTCTGGTAAAGTTGCATCGTCCGCGCCCTTTTCTTAAGCCGGAGGCATTCCTGAAATGCTGGCATGAAATGCTTGTCGTGTTTAAAGGCTTGCCGCTTTGTAATAAGCGTTGAAATGGAAATCTTTATCAGAAGGGGCCGAAAATTCATTTTTGCCCAAAATTTAACGAGTACATGACTTTGGTTGAGTGAGTTATTGTCTAATTAAGCGGATCGTAATTAAATTTTCTATGGTTTTTCAAGTGTTTTAAGTGTTATGTTAAATTATGCGATAATAATTAGCAAAAGCCGAGGTAGAAGAAGTAAATTCTCTTTGAAAAAATTGAACTGTTTTGTATGAAAATGAATTTAAATGGAAAATCAGTGAATCTAGTTGAGATTTAATTTAAAGTTTTAATGACACAATAAATGAAATTGTTGAGTTGTTGGCATTTTTCCTGCTTTTCCACTGTTTGCAAACTTTAGAATGAAATCAGTTCAGTAGCTCGGCAAGCCACACTAAACATGTTACTGCGCTAATTAAAAAGTTTTCGTGCGCTGTTCAGTTTTTTAGCATTTATTTCCTTTAACAGATGGTTTTTTAAATGCAATCTTACTGTGCTATAATTAGCTAAGAAGTAGAATGGCATTTCCAATTATATCCGAATAAAAATAGAAAATAGATGATCAAGTTGAAGTTGAGTAGAGTTGAAGCTAAATCGCCATTGATCCAGCAAATTAAATAAACGAATAAAATGTCACAACCAGCTTCATTGAATACGAAAGATACTTTTCTAAATAAGGACGACAAGTTGGATATTTGAAACGGACGATAAACGAAGCTTCTTCAACTTCTTCTTGCATTTTATTTTCTTCTTTTTCGCCAATACATCCACAAAAGTAACGAGACATAGGACTGAACGGAACTCGTTGCACCTTTTCTGTTAGCTTCTTCTTAGTCGAAGAGCAAATTGCAGCAAGTCTAACAAAACTACTACAAATATAAAGAATACTAGGACGTCCAACGAATATAGGTACAGAAAACTTGTATTGCGATTGCGATATTGAATAAAGTAGCACTCGATACTCAAGATTTTTCAAGTGCTTTATAAAAGCGTGTGTCCTGTGCGCATGCAGGCAGTCAAGCAGAAGGACGAGTCAGTTTGCACTAGGAAATAATAGACAATTTAAAGAAGTTGCCTAGAAGGACGAGTTCTTTAAAGAGTTAAGAGTCAATTCCATTAAATTATTACTGCTTCGTTTAACTGGCAGGCGGCAGGATAAAAATAAAATGTTGTTAAGACAGGAAATGACACCTGGAAAAAATCAATTTCCGTAAATTATTAAATGGCGTATGTACGTGACACATTTTCCGGAAACAAACAAGTCGTATTCAAAGAAGGCTGCTGCTTATGAATAAATTAAACTCTAGAATTGCGCGTTTGAAAATTGTCGTCGCAATTGGAAAATGTGGGTTGCTTGATTAATTCTTTATTAGTATTATTAATATAAAATTCGCAGTCACATTAAGAAATAAATACCATATTTCCCGCACTATAAGACGCGTCATTTTGTCTAGAAAAATTAACTTAAATTTAGCGTGTGTCTTATCTAAAAATTGAACTTTAAGACATCATCTACTCTATCAATCGTCTTTAAATGCATCTTATAAGTAGTTGAAATACTCTGCGAATTACTTATTTACCTACATTCTTTGTTAAGAACTCAATATTACTAATTTGAATTACGTTAACAACAAACGAAAATTATAATCTGGGAATCACTTCTTCTCTTCATTCTTCTAATAATTATCTTAAACATTGTTATATTATTAGATACCTCACTTGATTTAGGAAATACGATAATTGCCACTTAATTCGTTTACTGAATATTTGATTATGAGTGAGAATATTGAATATCTTCATTAAGAAATTTAAGTCAATAATTTCCCAATTAATTAACCTACTTGAAACGCATTAAAAGTAAGCTAAAGATTATTTGCTTTGATTAGAAATAAGGAAGCCACATTTTCCAGAAAAGTGTGCAAACTTTGGCAGCGATAGCGACTGGCAGGAATCAGTCGAGTGCAAGAAGCTCAGACGCTAATTGCATTATAATTATAGATAAACGAATAAGCGCCTCCGCTTTTGAAGTGCACACAAGCCACTTATACACTCACAAATTATCTTTTGTTTCCACTTTTCCACGTCTGCTAAGCAAGCGAAAGCGGCGAGCGCGAATTTCACGACGCAAACGTCGAGTCAAAAGTGCACTCAAATTACGTGTAGTGCACTCGCTGTTCTTCCCCATTAAATTTGTGAATAACATTGTCAGACCGTCTACAATTTACTTTGTTATTTTGTTTTTAATTAAAACAGTTCATATAAGCACACTAATTAGCTGTGTTTCTGCATAATTGTTAATTTGCAAAATTTGTTTTCAAACAATGCACATATTTCGAAATTTTAAATATTAATTTACAATTCGTTTAATTAAAGTTTGAAATATATACAAATTTAATTATTCTTTATCATTCGGTTAATAATAAAACAAATATTTCACAACTATAAAGTCTGTCATCCAGTGCATTTGTATTTTTACAACTTTGATGTATATTTTCCTAGTTAAAATTGAGTGCGCATGCCGGAACCTATTACAATTGCAATTTCCAATTGCAATATCATTTACGATATTTTCATTCGCATACGCTTCGCAATTGCACACCATCCAGTTTCAACGTTCAATAATAAACGAATGTAAATTTAAGCGCGTGCAAATGCACAAAATATTCAAGCAAGCGTAATTTTCAATTGCTTTCAATTCGAATCATGCTATTGCTGTTCTGCAGGAAAACTAAATATTTCATGTAAATTGCTCGGTTTTATTCCAGTGATCAAATAGTCGACTCCTACGAGTATTTAAATTAAATGGTTCGTACGAAAGAACGAGCGTTCTGCGAGTGTGGGCGTGAATTCGCGAATTGCTGAATAAACAAGACGTTAAATTCTTCGGCGAGTATAATTACTTCGAATGCTTGCTCGGATTTCAAATTTATTATAAATTTAAGCATGCAGCACTCGCGCAATTTTACGAGTGCGCATTTGCGAAAATTCAATTCGAGATTTATCCAAGATTTATAACCAAATAATATTCGCGAATTTAATTATCGCGAAATGCGAAAATAACAGATGAAGAAAATGGCTGTCTCGAGTTGGGAGAGGAAAAGGAGAAATGATCAGCAAACGGCTAAATGGTAAGCGATACACCAAGTAATCGGGAAGAGCGCACACTGAACGGAAATCGCACAGCTCCTACTGTGCACCGAAAACGTCCTGGAGTGCATTAATCTTCGGGCATTTATTTACGTAACGAATTTGTTTCCCTATCCGAGCTGCGTTGCGAGACTTTTAAGCGCAACGTAAGCGTAACGCGGAATTGAAATGAAAATCCGAATACGAATGCGAAAATGAAATTAAAATGAACGGAATGGCTTAATATTTGAATATGTAGTAGGTAGAAACGAATAAATATACTTATTGTGCCTTTGCAGGCATATGAATAACAAAAGGAATGTGTTTGTATTGCTTAAATTTCCAATTTTCATAATAGGAAGTTTATTTACATATTCCACTCTATTCATTTGCTTATTCGGATTTGCGAATGAGCTCGCTTCGGTAGGTAATGTTAATTAGAACTTTAACAGAATTCATTCAGCAAATAATTTAACTATCCATCCATAATTGAAATTTACAATTTATTACTATATAGTTAAAATTTGTTCATTTCTTATCAAGCACGTGCGTGGTTGATAAACTAGTGTGTTACTAGGTAAGAACAGAAAATGCTTCAACCAAATATTCAGCAACATATAAATTATGTTAAACCAAGCTAGAACAAGGCATAAATAACATAAAACCAATTTATGAGACACAAAAATAAGCCACGTCCCGCTCGATTGAAAGATATGAAAAGCGATTGAATGTCGCGAAAGTTTGCTTCGGCGGTGGCGACGGCGCCAATTTAAAAACGAATGAATACGTACTTGCAAAATCCACAGAGCACAACGAAATAAGCGCGCGAACGGCGGCGGCGGCGGCGTCGGCGTTGGCAGCAATGGAAAACGCAACAAACGATGAATTTCAATATCCAGGAATATCCAACGAGTTTAAAAACCAATATTGCATTCAATTCTCTGCATTCGAACGTACATTGTGCGCATATTTATTATACGCTATTCGGTAACCTTTCTCTGTCTCCGCCATTGTTTATTATATATTGCAGTGGCATTGTTGTGTTTATTGATTGCGCGTAGACTTGTTT